>BPLR01010243.1:0-34936 GCA_021605095.1 Caerostris extrusa | reverse complement strand
GTTACGTATTGCCCTGCCATGATTTTCATATCTATCCGCTTCTAAAAAATAAATATCTTTATAAATTTTAATAACTACAGTTAGACAGATCCAATGTAAAAGAGCACAAATTAATTATTTCTCTTATTTAATCCACTAAACAAGATACAGCGAATCATGAAACTAGGAGATATTGAGGAAATACTTACAGTATAGATTCATCAGTTTCTCATTTCCTAGATTGAACTTGTTACAGGAATTTATATCCATGTATGACCTTTATATATATGGATTGCAAAAGTAAATAACTTTTAAAATTCCAATAACTAATAAACTTCATAAGTTATATAAATAAAATGCAAAAATATTAAAATAATCATTAAGTTAATCACTAAACAAGATACAGAAGATCATGAAACTATAATATAGTAGAAATACTAAAGTGTACAGATTTGTCTATTTCTCATCTCCTGCTTTGAATGCATTATTGGAATTTATGCCCATCTAACACTTAGCAACCATATAGGCTGAGGTTAAATTTTTAAAGAAATTCTAATAGCTGGGCAAATTATAGTTAGATAGATTACAAATGTAAAGAATTTGGATAAGAAATTATTTATTTAAATAAACAAGATATATATTCGAATCATCAAACTAAGAATATATTGGGGAAAATACTTAACAGTACAAGACTTGATCGGTTTTCATCTCCTTAGATTGAAATTGCTACGGGAATTTATATCCATATCGACGCGCCGTATCTATATGGATTGGCAAAAAGAGCAAAGTCATCGTTTTAAATTCTAATAACTAATGAGCTCTGTCCAATGTAAAAGAATATTAAAGCAATTATTTGTTTAATCACTAAAACACAATGTAATCCAAGAAACAAGAATGCCATTGTGAAATACTCAGCATTACAGATTCATCAATTTTAATCTCCTAGATTGTGCCTATTACTTCTGAATTTACATTCATATAACCCTCATTTTTAACCTTTTATTTTAACCGATCATTTTGTACCCAAGTAAAGGCTTTTTAAATTCTGTTAATTAATGAAAATATAGTTAGATAGATCTAATGTAAATAATATTAAAGTAACTATATATTTAATCACTAAACAAGATACATGAATCATAAAATGGAAATATATTGAGGAAATACTCAACAGTATAGATTCATCAGTTACTTAGATTGCATTTATTACTAGAATTTATACCTATAGAACCTCATATCTAATTGTTGCAAAGATGAATAACTTAAAAACTAATAACTAAATATGATAGTTACATTTGCATTATTGTGTTATGTAGAAACAGAACACTTCATTCATTAGAATGCTTTTCTGAATTACTGTAATGTTCGCGGTAAATGTATTATTTCCATCTCTTTATTTGTATTTGTTGTCCATGCCCGAGTAATAAAACTAAGATTTCCAACTGAGTATACGTACTACTCAAATACTATTTGATATTCATTTACTTTTATCCTAATTTTTTTCTATTTATTTCTATCTGTACTTGTACTTTTCATATTTCATCCTTATATCTATGGTAGTATAAAAAAATCGCAATAGTTCTAAAATGTTTGGTAGATAAGAAATAAATTTTCATATTTTTATTCATTCTATAATAATAATTTTGATTATCACAGAGAAATAATAATAAAAATTGACATATGCTTCCTATTTTGTGAAATGTTAAATGATGTAATCGCTTTTATTTTCCTCCATATTTTAAATTAAATAGTACATATCCTCTACATTTGAAAATAGGGCATTTTCAAGCATCAAGATCATATCATATCATAAGTGAAAGAGTAAAATTTAAAAATAATAATAAACACAAAATTGCACAATTTTTGCTTATAAATTTTGAAATATAATAAATAATCTCACGTTGATAAATAATTAACATATTCATAAATGAAAATAGCAACTGCAAATATGAAAACTTCCATGCAATTATTAAATGCACATCACAGTAGAAATAGACATACAAATGACTTATTTTTTTTGTAATTTAGAGTAAGGTGTGAGGTGTTTAAAATAAAGCAAAATAATTCATTAATATTTCAGTATACATCCGTTTCTAATATTAATTGGTAATTAAATATCTTTAATAAATATTACTAATATTTCACAGTTAACGAACAAACCTTAAAAGAAAACAAAAATAATTAATTGTCTATTTTTACATTATTGTAAAAGGCTTCATCTAAATTATTTCTAATTAAATTCGAAGTATATATATATAAACCATATAACTATAAATACCCAGTATAATTTATATCATATTTATTCATGCATCGGGAAACCCCCCCCAAAAAAAACTAGATATCTCTCAACAAAAGTCTTTTCAAAAGTTGTTATGATTAGTCGTGCTGCCATCTATCGTTACGTAGTCTTCTATAAAAATGCTATTTGCTGATGACATAACTGTTCTATAGTTTTTATGTAAATTCAGTCATTAAAATTTGTATATGTAACGCATGCAAGTTTCTTACAGATGTGAAATATAAATAAATTAAAAAAAAAACGATTATGTACTAAATTTTCTTTTTATAACAAAATACTTCAAAATAAAAATAAGTATAAAAATAACTACATAAAATTAAATTGTTATAATCAGGAAATTAGAAAGTTGTGCATCTCTTGTGTGAACATTATAATAGTAAACACTAAAATAATTTTCTACTTTCTAATGTTTTTATTACAACAGTAAATGTATAAATGATTGAAAATATTAAGAAGCATTTGTAAAATTTTATTTTGCAATTGAGTTTTGTATAAAAAAATTCAAATGCATTTTATTTTTTAATGGCGTTTTTTATACTTAGCAAATTCTTATAATTGCAATTTAAGCAACATAATTTATTTAAGTATGTATTTTTCTTCTATTTATGACCGTGCTGCCATCTGACGAGTAGTATGTTAAAATATCCAAAATTATTGTAAAATCTATAGATTTATTGGCATATTTATGTGATACTAATTTTAAAATAACTGCAACATTAAAATATGTATGCTCTTTTTAATATTTTTAAAAGAATAAAAATTAATATGAAATTTAAAACAAAAATACTCTTTTTAATTTCCATGATAAACTGATGCTGAATTCTCATATTACAATAATTTAGATACAGGGTTAAAGCAATGAATTATTATTAGTTATTCCTTTTAGCTTGAATAATAATATTTCAAATTCGCATTTATAAATTCAACAAATATAAAAATTACAAATTCATATTGATATTTTTGAATTATTATTAGAAAACTAAATTTTCCTTGCTTTAAAAAACTTGAAAACAACCTTTTTTTTAAATAAAATATTTGTTTGCCATCATCTTATTATTAACTTTAAAAATGCTAATTTATATAAATTTGTAATAAGCATATAAATGATGATCAAGGAAATAAAAAAAACTATAAATGTTGAATTAAATTTATAAAAAATGAAAATATGTTGTTAAAATCTATCGTTTAAGGTTTTATTTCTTTTGAAAATATTATACAGTAAATATTATTATAAAATTCGTTTATATATGTCAATTTTATTTATATTTAAACGAAATAAAACAATTCTTTTTTTTATTTGAAATATTTAATGAAAAGAAATCTCATAAGCTGTCATTTCATGAAATATTGCAATGACCATTTCATTGAAATTATATTTTGATTTTTGAATTATATTATAATTATGAATTGCATTAATATTTTATGAAATATTTCATATTGCATTTTGCATATTTTTTAAAACAGAATAATTTATTTTAAATGTCAGATTAAAGCATAACAATAAAAATAAATATTTTAAAATAATTTTCGCCATACTGAAAGTTTTGAGTCTTTGTGTTTATTTTATGATTATTTTATATATCATATCTTCTATAGCATATTTTATATTTTTGATCTCAATATGACTATTCTTTCAAGTGCTATATACGCACTTAAAAATGGTACCCGCATTAGGAGCATTCCTGACAAAAAGAATCATGTTTTTGTTCCATATGTTTAATTTGTCGAATTTATCAATATGTTTTTCATATCTATATTATGATTACTAAAACGTAGTAAACTTATAGATTAAAATTTTGTGTGATTTTTGTAAACAGTTAGTTATGCAGTCTTTCACTAAGTAGCTATATTATTCGACTCTACATCATTCAAAGAAAATTTCAATACGTATTTGACAAAAAAAAAAAAAAAAGAAAAAAAAGAAACTAAAATGAAAATTTAATGTACGCACAAGTCCTTTAATATATTATTATAAAATGCTGCATATATTTTATAATTAAATAATTTTTCTTAATATTAATCTTTTTGTAGTGTTTCATATATTGCCTTGCTTTAGCTTTTTTTATTATTCACATCAATTATTACACATAAATAAGCAGGACTTTTTGTGTCCTTGACTATGCATAATTTTTACATTGTCACTGAAATCTGCAATTTTTAAAAAATTTCTTTTCGCAAGTTTTTTTTTTTTAATTGCTTTCGCTAGCTTTTAAACTAAATGTATAAAATTGTTGTGTAACGTTAAATAATTTAGTAAAAGAATTCAGAAGGAAAATTAATGTTAAATTATTTTTTAATGGTCGTCTGGTGAAAGCAACGACAATTTTATTTCAAAGTGAAATGAGATTTTGAAAGAAAAGAAAATTGTTTGAGAATTTAAAGGTCTTTTATATTCTTCCTTTTAAGATAACTGTTATGAGTTTTGTTCTTACAACAAATTCTAAATTTTATGTGTAACCTGCTTATCAACACATCCAATTACAATTTTTTATATTTTTTATTCTTATATTTATTAAAGCAGTATCTATGATACTTTTGTTCGATTGATAAGTATGTTCGATGCAATTCGATTTTCGTATTTACGATTGTTTTTTTTAAATCAAATGCTAATGAAAAAGTTATTCTCGATACAGTTACCATGTATTGTATATAAAATGTGGTTATTCTTTTTCATAGCACTTCTTGCAAGATACGAATGAAAATGCTAACCCACATTTTCTTAGTCTAAAGCATGGTCAAGTATTAACTAACTGGATACTCATATTATGTATGAATTATGTAAAATTATTCAAAGACTTCCAAGAACATGAAGGAAGATTTTTGTCCCCATGCTCATGAATGTTTGTCTCATTTTCCAGTCGAAATGAGCACAGCCATATATAATGGAAAAATAAATTAATAGTTCAAAAAACTAAAAACACGCTTTTAGAGTTAATCAAACTAAAAAGTAAAAATAATTGTTAACATAAGAATAAAAATGACTGACGAGAAAATGAATGTCACTGTTCTAAAGCGTGGGGTGCTTTGTATGACATTTTAAAACTAACTCTGCATTTCGAATGAAAACTAGTGAAAATTATAACGATTGATATCAAGCACCCCACGCTTTAGAACAGTGACATTCATTTTCTCGTCAGTCATTTTATTCTTATGTTAACAATTATTTTTTTACTTTTTAGTTTGATTAACTCTAAAAGCATGTTTTTTAGTCTTTTTAAACTATAATATTTAAATGAGGTGTAATTGTAATTGTGAGTAAAAACAAAGGCTAAATGCGAATATGTCGAGCCAGCCAGAATTTGAACAGGGAATCTCTGATCCGTAGTCAGGCGCGTCATCCATTGTCCCACGTAGGTTTGAATGTCTTTACTGAATACTTTCATTCTACAGGGTTAAATTGTTCTTCATAAGTTAAAATAAAATCTCTAATCCTGGCGATCTTAATCATGATGAGATAATAAATAAACTTATCAAACTATTTTAGTGTCGTTGGTCCTTCATAAGTCTACAACGTTTAAATTAAATCTGATCGTTTAAAGTAGGGCAAAAGTCGAGCCCAAAGAGTCAGTTACAAACAAACAAACAAACATTCTGGTGTAACTAATATAATAGCGTATTAAAAAGAATCAACTGTTTTCTTTCTGAAAGATGCTTGTAAATGTTTCTTTTCAGCTTAAATAGTGTATATGAGGAGAAACAGATCACCAGGGAAAAAGTCAGTTACATACATACAAACATACAGGTGAAGCTAATAAAAGCTTATTAAAAAGGATCAAGTTCGGAATAAATTTACTTCTTTTACAAAGTGGACGATATGAAGATAAATGTGACAATGCGTATGCGCGTCTTGATTCGAAAATAATGATGTTTATTATACGTAATTTAGGGAAGTTTCATAAGATATACAAGTGCGATTTATTAACCTGTAAAATTGATTTCATAGTCTTTGTCTTGACTTCATCAACTGTCAGTGAGTTGTTCGTGGTTCAAGAATTTTACGAAAAATATTCATAATCTTAAAATTATTTAACGGTAAGGATTTTTGAAATGATCTATTATTTAATATTAAGGAATTATTTTTATATATTAATATGGCCTACTTACATTTTTGATAAAGCTTTTTAAATTATTTCAATAAACCAATTAATGTTAAGTTTACATATTAACATACACACATGCAATCTAAATAAAAAATGTCATGATTTGAATAATAAAATTTTTGCTATTATCTTGAGATTAAAAATTGAAGGATATCAAGAATGATAATTCACGAATAATAATTTATTATAGTAATATTTAATACCTAAGTCCAACTATGAGCTGAAACACATCTTAAATTAAAAGAAAATGATAAAAAAAAGAAATAAAATATGTGTTTCCATTGTTTAATAAATGAATAAAATTTAACATAAATTTATATTATAAAAACAACTAATAACGAATTTCGGGTATTTATTTTTGAAGTAAAATGCTAAATTTCTTTTTTCAAAATCACGAAATCTTCATGTTGATTGTGGCAATTTTGAGTAAAACTTCTTGCATTGACATAACGATGCACAGTCAAGGTTTTTTTGTCTTCTTCCACTAGACATGTAAGTTGGGAGCAGTTTCTTTAAAGGATTTCAGGAAATAATCATTTCTTCTGCACCATCAGTGAAGATTTCGTGGTAGGCAATCGCAGAACAGGAGTTCTATGAATGTCCTACAAATACACTGGTGTGCAAAACTTCAGCAGGTGGGTTTTTTGCCATAACTCCACGAGAAATCATCTGAGAGACATTACATTCAGAAATGAGGAGGAGTATTATGTACGTAAAGGATGACGAAAGCATTGGAGCTGAAAAAGGATAAAAATGCATACGGTATGGAATCAAACAAAAACAAGCTTTATTGAACGCATAGTATCGTGATTTATGATGGTCTAACCAAGAAGAAGAACAACAAGCAGATGTTCCTCAATATGGGATATGCCCTCCCCTCACTGCAATGGTTGCTTCTCACCGTCTCCGCATACTCAGAACAAGCTGGTGCAACATTTCTTGCGGTAGGAGTGCCCATTCCTCAATCAGCATCTGTTTGAGTTTTGGGGTGTTCTCCGGAGGATGTAAGCGTGCTGCAATGCGTCTATCTAATTTGCAATGATAGTTTAAATCAAACGAAGTAAGAAAAATTCAATTAATTACATATCTTTGAGACTAAAAATAATATCAAATAGTTTCAATATATTTGATATTGAAAATACAACTACAATTAATGAAAGTTTAATGTTTTAAATTATCCAGCTGATAATATATAAGATCGTAATTAAAGATTATGCTTTAAATAAAGATAATTTGTATTTCCAACAGAAACTAATAATTCTGTAAAACCTAACGTAATATTAATTGCCTGAATTACCTTCAGTTCACTTTATCCATAATTCACAACGAAGATTATCACGTAAAATTTAAAAATAAAAAAAAAATGAATACTAGTACTTGCGATTTAAACACAAATTCTCATCAGCTGTTATATGAGTTAAAATGTGTTTTGAAATCGCTGAGTCTCGTTTTCCAATGAAATATGTCACACCAACAAGGGATGAAAGTAAAACATCGCCAGGTTTTAGGGTTAACTCCTCCACATTTGTGTGCTGTATGGAAGAAAACCCAGGAAATTCACACCAGACAGTTCGACTTTCTATGTGGAACGCTTTACATAACGCCACGATCTACAACAATTATGAAAGTGTCATCCGATTAACACCTTAGAACTTTTACTCTAGACCACGAAGCGAGCTGTGACCTACCTCCGAAGGTCATCCTTAGTTCTGTTGCAAATCTTTTAGATCAACTATTCATTTTTATTAACTTGATATATTAATACATTTACGTGAGTTAAATGTATTAATATATACACTCAAGAGCCAAAACATTAGGACCCCCTGTCAATAACGAGATGGCCCACCTTGACGCGCAACACAGCTTCAACCCGCCTTGGCATGGATGCCACAAGTCCTTGGTAGATGGCCGGAGACAGATTGTACCAGATGTTTAAGCAACGGTCACGCAAATCCGAGATATTGCGAATTGGTGGTCTTTTGAGCTGCCGTCCCAGGACATCCCAAATGTGTTCTATCGAATTGAGATCCGGTCAGTTAGGAAGCCAGGACATTAACTGGAATTCAGCATCGTGTTCCTGGAACCACTCCAACACAATTTTAGCCTTGTGACAAGGGGGGTTGTCCTGTTGGAGCATTCCATTTCCAGCTGGAAGAACAGAGGTCATGCAAGGGTGTAACTGGTCCGCAATAATGTTCAGATACCCTGTAGCATTCATGGTCTGCTCTACCACAACCACGGGTCCCAGAGACGCCCAAGAGAACGTCCCCCAAAGCATAATACCGCCACCATCGGCCTGTGCATGACCTACTGTACATTGAGGGAGCAACTGTTCGCTTGGAAGATGGCGTGTCCTGACACGGTCATCGGCGTGATGAATGACAGACCGTGATTCATCTTACCAGGCAACTCTATCCCACTGATCCATGGACCAGTCCCGATGTTCCCGGGCCCAGCGCAGGCGCAGTTGGCGATGACGCTTGGTCAGCAAAGGCACACGAGGGGGACGTTTGCTGCGTAGCCCCATATCCAACAGTGTCCACTGAACAGTGTGCTCCGTTACTATTCTACTTGGCCCTGCATTGTATTGGGCTGTCAGCTGAGCCACTGTCTGGCTCCGGTTTTGCGTCATTATGCGAGACACTCTCCGACGACCTTTTCTTTGATAGCGTGTGGACGTCCAACACCATGTAGTCTACTGCTGGTTTCACCGTCATTTATCCATTTTGCATAAGTACTAACAACTGTAGATCGCGAACAACCCAGAAAACCTCGTGCAGTTTCGGAAATACATGTTCCGAGCCTTCGAGCCATTACAATCTGCCCTCTATCAAAGTCGCTTAGATCCGCAGCCTTTCCCATCACACACAGAAGTAAGTGAAAGAATGATTCTTCAGACTCTCCAGCAGCAGTTAAATACCACTTCCACCTGATCACGTGCCTTCCACGTCATCCAGGCGAGTTCATTGCAAAATGTAGGGGTGGTCATAATGTTTTGGCTCTTGAGTGTATATATATGTGTGCGTAAATACTATAGAATATTTTAATTATTAAACAATATTTTCTGTTAACGAATTGATAAATATCTACTTCTGAAAAACTTTAAATGTAGCATTCATGCTTTTTGATACGTATGGAATTTTCTCTAATTATTTTCATGTTCTGTACCAAATAATTGAAACATCTGTTTTGCTTTATAAATGCAATTATTTGTGGATCAATGCAATTATTTTTGGATCAAGATTATAAAGTATAATGTACTTTTAGTAATGAATTAGACTGCTTTATTTGCGAACTTTTTTCCGCAATCTTTCAGCGATATATCGTTGAAAGTTTGCGAAAAAAATAAAAGTTTTGGATAAAATATAATCCAAATTTAATTTTATTCTGCGGTTTATTTGTTTTATAAATTCTAATATATTACATTTAAATATAGTGTTTCATTTCAGAAACGATATGTATGTAGTTCATTAATAAAAGTATTTTCAGAACATAAATTTTCTAAAGTTTTAATCGTTTTAAGTCGAGTAATAAACCTTAATTTTCTAAGAGTGTGATTTACTATTATTATTATTATGATTATTTTCTGCATGTGTTGCTTTTTGGTATACAATAATTCATACTCTTGATTTTTTTCCTTTTGATTCAAAAGCAATATATATGTATATATATATGTATGTATATTATATTATATTATATATGAAAATACTATTTATATATTTTATAAACAAATTTAATCTTTTTTAAATTAATATAGTCAAGTCTAAGTAAGTTTAATTTTTGTTTTAGAAGGTTTTAAATAATTTCGTTTTAATACTATAGCGTTGTTATTCTTAGTAATTATACGCCCAACATATGATATCTGAGTACCTGGTTTATATACTGCTAGAGAGTTAGAGTACGCCTAGATGAAATTGGAATCCCATAGGCTTGGTTATATAAGCTTTGGAAATGCATTCCTGATGCAGAGGTGCTGAAAATACTAAAAATTAAAGGAATGTAAGTGAATATCAACGAAAGTAGAGTTATCAAAAATATCAAAATTGAACTACGTAAGCATGTCGTTTTTTAGATATTGATTAGCACATCCGTGCATAATGTGATCTGGCTTCCGTATTAGAACTCGCATTGTCTTGTACCAAATACAGTTCCATCCATACCAGAGGTTTTTCACGTTCCCGGAATTATCCCTTGTCAGGTAACCACTGCTATAGGGATTCAAAGCGGTAATGACTAGAAATCCACTCAATGGATAATTGTTGTACTTAGAAGAGCAGATAAGTTCATCCAATTCCTTCAGCAGCCTTATAAGTAAGATGCATATGCACTAATTCTGCATTAGTATAATAATATGACAGCTGCTATTGCAACGACATCTTCTCCAATTTACCTCAATCGCGTAACTCCTTTTTCCACCTCTACAAAATATTTCCAACAAAGTAATGCTAATTGATACAGATTCTACCTAAATTTTCTAGAAATTTTTATTAACGAGAGCTCAGATAATCTGCATATTAGTATTGTTGGTGATAAAAAAATTATCTTACTTATCTGCATATTATTTACCTTATATTCCAGCTAAATATTTGAAACAAAACTATAATGTTAGTAAACTAATAATTCCAAGACTATATTTATAATTATCTCAATAACCATAATTTTTTTTTTTAAATATATAACAATCAAAAGTTTAATAAATGAATGAATATTTAAATTTTGCTTTTGAATAGATATTTTTATTTTTGTTATTAGCTGTAATTATGCCTAAAAGCATTATTTATGGAAACAATAATTTATTTTATTTAAAAAGTAATTTTTGTTTCTCTGAGATTTGTAATATACATTATAATATGATCATGTTTAAAGAGATGGCAGCATTATAAAATATCATTTTGGTGCTGCCATCTATCGAAAATTTAATTATTCTTTGCAATAGCACAACATCCTAATTTTAAAGTATTGGTTAAATGCAAATGTAGTAAATCCTAAATAGGTTACCTCATAATTTTAATTTAAAGCAAAAATTGCTTCTGTAAATATTGCTCGTAACGATTTTTATTTTAAAAGTAATTCAGACAGAGATAATTTCATAAATGAAATCATATTCAAATTCTGTACGTAACTCAGACTTGAAAATAAACAAAATTTCCTAAAAAACAAATTTGAAAATAATTATAAATAAAATGAATGAGCCTTTATGAATAAACTCACTTCTCTTAGATTTGTAATATACATTATAATATGATCATGTTTAAAGAGATAGCAACACTATAAATTTTTATATATATTTATGTGATTAGCTGTAATATGCCTAAAAACATTATTTATGGAAACAATAATTTATTTTATTTAAAAAAAAGTAATTTTTTGTTTCTCTGAGATTTGTAATATACATTATAGTATGATCATGTTTAAAGAGATGGCAGCACTATAAAATATCATTTTGGTGCTGCCATCTATCGAAAATTTAATTATTCTTTTTGCAATTAGCCCAACATCCTAATTTTAAAGTATTGGTTAAATGCAAACGTAGTAAATCCTAAATAGGTTACCTCATAATTTTAATTTAAAGCAAAAAATTGCTTCTGTAAATATTACTCGTAACGATTTTTATTTTAAAAGTAATTCAGACAGAGATAATTTCATAAATGAAATCATATTCAAATTCTGTACGTAACTCAGGCTTGAAAATAAACAAAATTTCTCTAAAAACAAATTTGAAAATTATTATAAATAAAATGAATGAGCCTTTATGAATAAACTCACTTATAATTTCAGAAAGAAGCATTAAATAAACTTCGAATAGATTAAACATATTAGTTTAAAATATTGAATTAATCTTTGTTTTAATCTATTTACTAGATGTATTTTTTTTTTTTTTTTTTTTGGCATTATAATAAGGAAAATAGCAACAATTCAAATGAATGCTAATAAAGTTTTTATAATTAATTTTAATGTAAAAAATGATATATTTCACAATAAAGCCACATTATTTTTTTTTTTGTGATATTATAATGTGGCCATACATCAAACATCGTTTTAGTACAAAATTATAGATTGTAAAATTGTTATTTGTCTCGAATATATTCCAATTAATGTTCATTTTCCAGCCAAATTTCCTGAAGACATTTGCCATCAGAACAACAGATATGCCTTTGATTCGAAGTTGTGAAAGATAGATACTCAGATACAAATAAAGAAAAGATACTCTCATTCTGCACAGTTACCGCAGCCTCGTCGAGGTCAATTGTAGGATTTTTAAGCTGGATAGCTTAAAAATTTATCGCTAACATTTCTGGCAAAGAGACGTGCTTTCGGCTTCGAATCCAACTTTTCTAACCAAACCTGGGTGATATCTAAGGAGTCACTTTGTCTGCACAATTTATATTTATAAAAATGATTTGCAAATTTTCAAGTTAAAAAATTTAGTTATAAGAGTAAATGAAATATATTATTAAACCATAATTTAGTTAAACAATTGTTAATTAATAATAATTAATTAAATTGTACTCCAACTTACCTGGGCTAAATTAATAAAAATATCTATCACAAAGCTTTGCTTGGAAAATTATAGCTAATTTCTAACATTAAAGGATATTATAGTTAAATAGGAAATTTTGAAATTGACGATAAGCGTTAAAGAAAATTCTTGATTTTCTCTATAAAAAATTTGCATCAAAAGGTTAATAAAAATTGACATATTACATTTAGTACCTAAATTACATGTGTTTATGTATGCTTTTAATTAAAACCCTTTACGTGATTGAAAATGAATTTGGAAAATCGATTATATGGACAAAATTTTAAATTTTGAAGTTTTATTGCAATACACATTGTTATATCTATTTTATTAAATTTAAAATTAACTATAGTCATATTCCGTTCCTTTTAATTCACATATTGAAGATATGTCTTTATACATGCTTTTATGCCAAATTTAAATGATTACACTTGCATTAAAAAAAAATAGTGTTTCATTTGAGTATTTTTTTGCTTTCTCAAAATGTTTTTAAATTTCGTACTATATTAACATATAAAAGTGCGATTTTATGTTAAAGTATGCCTTCTGTAATTTTTTTGGTTCTTAAGGAAGAAATTTTTACGTACAATGGCCATTAATTTATTACATAGATTCTTTTACTGTAAAAGTCGACCACAGTTAATAGTTTTCTTATTATATCGATTTTAAATATTAAAGTTATTATGTGATTTACAGTAATAAAAAAAAATTCACCTTTAATAAAAATTTTTGGAGGAATTATGCTTAAGATTTTTAAAACGTTTGCTATTCTCATTCAATCACCATCCCCAGAATTAGAAAGATTTTTGAATGCGATAATCAAAACAGCCTAATTAATGAGCAGAATTAAAATCAATATTGTTGAATTAAGATCTTCTTGAATTTTTAATAATAATGCAAATTAAGTGTCAAAATTTATATATCTTAAGTGTTTCGATAAGTGTTTAAGAGTACTTAGTTTAAAATCAAGTGCCGAAAGAAGTAATATAAAAATAATAGAGTACATTCGAAAGGAATTAATTTAGTTATTGGAATTTTTACATTTTGATATTTTAAATATACAGACTAAGCATTTAAATATCTTCAAAATTTTATTTCAGTTATCTAACTTTTTACATTCTTAAACTTATTTTATAATAAAAATAAAGCATTAATTTCTACTAGCATTTAGAGTAATCTAAAAATTAATTAATTTGTTTACTTAAGATTTAATCATTAAGAAAAAATAATTACAAATTCTATGAACTTTTCGTGCTGCCATCTATTTTAAAAACGAGAAAGTAACTCCTTTATATGTATGTTATAATAAACTCTACCAAACATATTGAAAAACCAATAATAAATTATTAATATTTGTAGTTTGCTTTTTCTTTGGTCTCTTTTTAAATCAACACTTATATTTAGCTGTAAAATATAGCAGCTACCGTTTAAAAAAAATTTTAATTGGTCATTCATTAGAACGAAACATTAGAATGGCGTTGGTTTAACGAGAGTTTTATTTTTCACAATTTTTTAAAATAAATAAATTTTTGAGGCTTCAGTAAAAGATAAATTTCTTTTTTAATATAAAAAACAATATTTTCGACTTTTCTTATAACATAACTAAGAATCTTAATCATTCAAGAAAAACAAATTTGTCCTAATGTATAAAAAAGCCTGCCTGTTTTAAACAAAATATATGACTATTTTAAACAAAATATATGCTTTTTAAAATATTTGTTTTAATTTTTATGAACAATTTGCATACAGATTTTAAAAATATATTTTAAGTAAGATAAGAAGCTGAATTTTCTACAAAACTTACTTAAACTCTCAGTAACTTACAGCCTTTATCACTTCTTTGAACTGATATAAAATGAACATTTTTTATCAGTTCCAAAAATTTCTGAAAAATTTTTTTTCTTGATTAATTATGGGCAATACTTTTGCAGTTTTATTATTTGGTAAATCATTTCCACGTTATGGAAATTTCAGCTATTTAGGTCATTCTAATTAAAACGAAATTATACTATTTCACATATATTAGAATGTTGAATATCAATGGAAGTGATGTTACTTTAATTTTAAAAAGATTCTTCGAATTGGTTAGAATTATTTATCGATGCCTGGTAACTATTCTATAATTACACTGTATTTTAAAATTACACTAGTAAAATTCACTGTATCCTCACAAATGATGTTTTATCCTACAACATTTCCAGAATCATTTACCCCACAATTAGTCTCAATTTGAATGCACCACTTGTATGAAAGCTTAACAACTCTAGCATGCATTTCAAAAGTCTGGTTTAGTAAATTCTAAAAGCATTTTTAAGTGTCTTTATTCTGGTAAATAGAATCAAGACAAACCATTACTGAAAATTTTCTCATCCAGAAATACTTTTTTCACGAGTATCATACCACTTGTGCTCCTTTAACCTTAAAAATTTGATTTTTAGAAAAGCCCATGACTTCTTTTTGTAAAATACTTTAGGAGTTCAGTTTTTTTTTAGATAAATCAGAAGTCAGTGAGTATTACTTCTTATGAGCACTTCTTAAATTTCATACTGCTTTTAAAATCAAAAACTATTCTTACTTTTAAAAATTATCTTTTATATTTCTTTTCCTTTGAAAAAACCAATTTGTCTTTTTAAAAACATCAGCATTTAGGCAGCCGGTTTATATTCTGGAAAATAAAAACGCCAAAGAGTTAAATAACAATTGCAACGACAAGTATTTAAAAATTTTTTAACAAAAATTTATAAATTCAAAGATTGTTAATGTTTTCAAAACCTCAGAAAAGACCCCAGAATTTTACTACTCCTATCATACTCAAAATGAAATTGATTCGGTAAAATAGACAAGAAAAAGAAATTAAAAACACATTTTTATTTTATATATTTTAATTTTATGACATATTAATACATTTTATAGAAATTGATAAATTAAATTAATAAATTAACCAAAAAAACATATTTTTGTAAGAGTATAATTTTAATAATATAATTCGTAAAAATTATTATTTTTAAATAAATTGTAAAATTTGTAACTATATTTTCAAGAAATAATATAAAAATCGAATTTATTAGTTGAAATTAAATGTCCTTTATTGTAGCAATCTGGATAAAAAATATTGTCTTTCATTAAGTTTTTCTATTATCATTTTACCTCCTATTGTCATAATACTTAAACTTTTCCATGAGAAAGGTGACTCATGAGAATCCTTCATGTGAAAAATTATGAACCCCTCATGAGAAAAATTATACAAAATATAATGATGAATGATTAAAAAAAAATATACGTATTATGATAAAGAGACAAACATTTTTTATAAGTATTTGAAGAAAACAAATAATAATGATGATGTTGAAAGCTTTTTATATACTAATAAGTAATTCATGAAGAACGAAACAACATTCAATTATAAGAACGAAAGGTTTCTAAATATTTTAAAAAACCTGAATTGAATTTAAAAAATAAAGAAAAAACTTTTTTATCTGCATGTTATTTGTTTTTTTTTTTAAACATTTGGATTAGAATAAAGTGGAATTGTAATTTCGACCAATAGAGTGGAATTATAGTTTTTAGTATAATGGTTCTCCAATGCCAATTTTATTAATGAAAATATAATTTGACTGATTATTTTAATAGATAATTAAAATTTAATTAAAACAATTTTTGTAGCTTTATGCCCTTCCTGCTACGGAAAAGGAAATAATTTAGTAAATATATAGCTTTTTTTATCATATAATTTAAATATATTTTTAATATCACGCAAATATTTTAAAATCGTAAACAAAATATTTTTAAACTAATAAAAATAAATGTATTTTAAGCAAAGAAATATCTTTTTTAGATTAATAATTAATAAAAATAGATTTATAAATAAAACATCCTTAATAAAATATTAAATATTTAATTTATTAATAAAAATAAAATTTTCCGAGAACTAAAAATTTACATAATAATAAAATTAATATTTTTGAGAAAACAAATCAATTGATTTATATTTAGATTATTTCTCATATGTAAAAAAGTAAAACAAACAATTTGTAAAGATAAATCCAGGATTTTAAAATTTCAATAATCCTTCAAAACTACTATTTTTTGAATACCAAAATTTTTTAATTAAATGTAAAACTAAAACGAAATCATTTTATGTATTTTAATTCTCTAACTTCTACCGATTAAATTTAACTGCATATTCGAAATTTATTTTTGAAGCATGCACAATTAGCATTTCCAAAACACTCATGAGAAAAATTATTTAAAATACAATGACGAATGATAAAATAAAAACACATAACAATGACAAAACAAACTTTCTTAAGTCAGAAGAAAAAAAAATAGTAACGATGAGCTTCAAAACGTTTTTATACTAGTATACTAATAAATAATTCATGAAACAAGTAAGTCTTTTCTGTATCGTAGAAACATATCCTAGTATCCTTTTAAATCTTTTAAAGCAATAAATGCTCCAGTTTTTAAATAGTTTTTATATTTTTATCAAGAATAGTATCTATAAAATTGCGATGCATTATTTGATATCCTTAACAAGAGAGAAAACAAAGCGAAGTCTCAAGAGATGTTAGTTAATTTGGTCTCAGGTGTCTTGCACAGTATGAAGACTACTGGAAGAAACGTCTCGCTCTAGTTCAAAGGTTTTTCAGATCTTTCTTTATCCAGACTGCTTAATTGGCCAGATAATGATGCATTGGAGGCAAAAAAAAAAAATGGTTCTTTATTTTACTATTTACAAGTAAGAGACGTGTGACAATTGTTCCTTTAATTCGGTGTAATTTGATCAACTAATTAAGAATGATTAAATTAAAACTTCTTTGATTCAAATTCAAAAGATTGAAATAACGAGTAGCTTCATTAAAGTTTGAATTGGTGTTTCTTATTCTAGTATTTCAATAGAAATTCTTTTAAATTACGAGAAAAATAATTAATTTGAAGAGATTTAGTTTCTGGTATTTTTTTAAAATAACATAGGTTACAATAGGTTAATTATTTAAATAACAATCAAACTTATCATTCAATGCTACGTCAAAGCTTTAAAAACGTATCATTGTGAATTAATTTAAATTAAGAATACCTATCCCAATTTTTAAACAATCAGAAAAATAATTGTTTTATATAAATTTTAGGAAAATATTTATGATTATTTATAATTTATTATTTGATTAAAATTCAAAAGATTGAAACAACGAGTAGCTCCATTAAAGTTGAATTGTGTGAGTTTTTTATTCTAGTATTTCAATGGCAATTCTTTTAAATTAAGAGAAAAATAATTCATTTGAAGAGTTTTAGTTTGTGGTATTTTTTTAAATAACATAGTTTACAATAGGTTAATTATTTAAATAACAATCAAACTTATCATACAACACTACGTCAAAGTTTTAAAAGTATCACTGTGAATTAATTTTGAATTTGATAAATTAAAAATACCTATCTCAATTTTTATCTAATGTGTAAAATAATTGCTTTATATAAATTTATGAGATATTTAGGATTATTTATTATTTATTATATGATTAAAATTTAAAAGATTGAAATAACTAGTAGCTTCATTAAGATTTAGATTGGTGTTTCTTATTCTAGAATTTCAATAGCAATTCTTTTAAATTACGAGAAAAATAATTAATTTGAAGAATTTAAGTTTCAGTTATTTTTTTACAACGACAATAAGTTACAATAGGTTAATTACTTAAAACAACAATGAAACTTATTATCCTATGCTACGTCAAAGATTTAAAAAGATATCATTGTGAATTAATTTAAATTAAGAATACCTATCCCAATATTTAAACAATCAGAAAAAAAATTTCATATAAATTTTTGGAAAATATTTATGATTATTTTCTAAATCTTATGAATTATTTATGCAAATTTATGAAATATTTATGATTATTTATAATTTATTATATTATTAAAATTTTTAAAGATTGAAATAACGATTAGCTTCAATAAAATTTGAATTCGTATTTCTTATTCTAGTATTTGAAAGGCAATTCTTTAAAATGGAGAGAAAAATAATTAATTTGAAGAGTATAAGATTATTGTATTTTTTAAATCAGCAATAATTTACAAAAGGTTGATTACTTAAAATAACAATCAAACTTATCATCCAATGCTACCTCAAAGCTTTAAAAGTATTCATTGTGAATTAATTTTTAATTTGATAAATCAAAAATACCTGTCTCAATTTTTAAATATTCTGTAAAATAATTGATTTTTATAAATTCTTAAAAATATTTATGATTATTTTCTAATATTTATGAATTATTTATATAAATTTATGAATATTTATTATTTATAATTTGATTAATATTTAATAGATCGAAATAACGAGTATATTCATTAAAATTTGAATTTGTTCTTCTTATTCTAGTATTTCAATGGTAATTGTGTAAAATGAAGAGAAAATAAATAAAGGTATAAGATTATTTTTTGAACAGCAATAAATAATAAAAAGTTTATTGTTTAAAAAGAACATTTAAAGTTATAATCCAATTCTTCGCAAAGCTTTAAAAAAGTTTCAATTTCAATAAATTTTTAATTTTATAAATTAAGAATACTGTCCCAATTTTTAAATAATCTGAAAAATAATTGCCTCATAAATTTTTGAAAAATATTTATGAAATTAAATTTGATATAACGTAAAAGTGAAATAAATTTAAAATGAGTTGTTTTGATTCAATTAGCAAAAAAAAAAAAAAGGATTTTTCATTTGAAATTACACTTAAACATTGGAGCTTTTGAATAAAATATAAAATAGCAAGACAAGTTCTTTTTGTCTCATTTAAAGATTTGAATAAAATGACTGTAAGTTATTTATTGATTTAATCTTTCTTAATTAAAAGATGCTTCTTGTATCAGTGAAATTAAATTAATGAACATTGAAAAATGTCAATTATTGCAGAAAAACTTAGTTAAGCAAAATTATTGAAACCTTAGCAGTTATATTTATTTTATTTTTAATTTATTCCTTAATAATGAGAATTACTTTTAAAATTTTAAATACACTACATGACATTCACAATCTTAAACAGTTGAATTTAATATGACAGTAAATTTAATGTATATATTGAGTTTGTAAATATTTTCTTAGGTTCTAAGTATTTTATTGAAATTTCCCTAGATTTAAATTTAATTGCATATTATGATTTTTAAACAACCCTAATCTGATTTAATTTAAATCATGCATTTGAAAATCGATTATTTGCTGTTTTAAAATCGATTTTTAATTAATTTTTGTAGACAATACACTTCTTATCATTGAATACGATTAACGTCAGACTTGGCTTCGTTTTTGAACATTTTAAGGAGTTTTATTGAGTGAACAACAGAGAAGCTTTGGTATTATATACATCTGCCTTTTTTCAATTCCTACTATTAGTTCACATTACCCTATATATATTTATATATCTTGTTCAAAATTTCAATCGTTAATAAAAATGCTTTTTATTTATTCGCTCAAGTTCACATAATATTTTTTAAAACTTGTAGTTGTTGACACTTGATGTTAATACAGTTTTTTCAAATATTAATTCATTAATTAAACTTAATTAAGTAGGAATTAACTAATTTTTTTATATTACTTGTTTACCTCAATATTTCATACAATTTATGTGCCGACTCGATATAAAAATTCTCCTACTATGCTACTAACAGATTCTATGTAAAATTTTAAATTAGCTTGCTTAATATAATTCATCAACTATATCTATTTTTCTTTCTTTCGCTTTCAAAGTATTTAATTTTTATTTGTATGTTAAAAAATAATTATTTTGACTATAAAATATTTTTAAAAATCTACTGTAATTTTTTATTAATATAAAATTATGAAAATATTTATTCACACTACTAAAACCGCAATTATACATAATAAATAAGTAATACAAAAAAATAATAAATAAAGTCAATTCCTACTTTTTAAGTTGAAATTTTCCTGTTATATTTGGCGCCATCTATTGGTAGATACATGCAACTTAAATATAAAAAATACTAAAATTAATTAATTAAATTTAATTAATAAAATAATATTTCAAAAAACTGTGTTAACATCAAATGTCATCCACTACAAGTTAAAAAAATGTATTTGAACTTGAGTGGATGATTAAAAAGCATTTTATTAACGATTGAAAATTTGCACAAGATATATATATAGCGAGATTGTGAACTAATAGTAGTAATGAATAAGTAATAACAAAGAATAAAAAAAAATCAAAATATTGAAAAGTTTTAAAAATTATACATTTCACTACGCATGAAAAATAATACAAATCGTTCTATTAAAAGTGGTTAAAAATGTAAATAATTCAATCTATAAATGTACATAAAATAAGTACTACTTTATATAAAATATATATTTATGTAAAGTAGTATGAAAATACGTTGAAAAACATAACAAAATGTTGTTTTTTCAAAATAAATTAAGTTGAAAAACATAACAAATGTTGTCTTTTAATAAATTAGGCAATGTTTTTATTAAATATATTTAAAATATTAAAAAATATATACAGTTTTGATTCAAATTATCAATCTGGGAAAGCCTAATGTTAAATTAAATAATTTCATATTAGAAGGTTTCTAAAAACGGGTGCATCAAGCATGTTCTAAACACCTTTCATTCATTCATTTTTTTTATTAATTTAATGAAATTAATTTTTCTTATACGTAATTAGGATTTTTTAATTTCAGTGGATGCAGATTTATTTATAAGTTATTCACGAAAAATCACATGTGAAAATAAAATTATGTTCCTTTGTAAAAAAACTTTTTATGTGTAAAATTATGTGTAATAAAATTATGTATTTTTATGAACTGATTTGTTTATTCTATTATAATAAAGCTAATTCATGATTGAAAGACTAATAAAGCAGAAGGCATAAATTCGGCACAAACAAAATTTTTCTCCAAACATAGCTACAATTCTCTATTTTTGCCTCAAATATAATAGCTATTCGTGTTGCATTCCCTCTGAACTAATTAAAAGAATTTAAACATCACTGTTCTTTAAATTTAACTAATTTCAATCTCATTATAAAAGCAGAAATTCAATTATTCAATTTAGAATTGGTACAAAATAATGATATACAACTGGCAGATATTCCAAGAATGTTTCTATGAAAATATGTCCTTTCTTTTGTAAAAAAAAATGGTTTGTATAATGAAATAAAAATTGTCATAAAATTGGATGACATTACAATTATTTCTAAGAACAGATTTCGTTTTACAGATAAAAATTATAGATAAAAAAAATACAGAAATAACTAAAAAGTATTGAAAATTTATTTATCTTTAACATACTTTTTCTTAATAAATGATTTTTAAGAGATTTAAGATAAATGGTTAACCATTTAAATATTGCATTAAGTTATTGCTCTTATGATAATGATTGACTGTCACTTATTATCAGAAATTTTTTATACATTTATATTTCTAACATTTTCTAGAAATTCTTTGTTCTTTAATTTGATTTACTTTAAATTTACATATGGAAAATGAACTTAATGGCTAAGAAATGAATGCAGCCATTTTATTTATATTTAATTACATTATCATTAATTTTTGCTCAATTTGTTCAAATGTTTAATAAAAGTGGTTTGTTTTCTAAAGCCTAAAGTTGATTATTTTATTAATGCTTTTATTTATATGAGACTATGGTTAATTTAGAATTTGGTTGGATCTTGTGAGTAATATTAGACACAATCCAAAATCCACACTCGTATGCAGAAGATGTTTCAGAATTAGTGCTAAATGAATATGTAATGCTTAATTATGCATATACTATAATTAATTATAAAAGTTAAGATTAATTATGATGAAATTTAATATGAAACATGTTACACATGTTATGAAAATTATGAGAAATGATAATGCATGGTTATACAATGTGATACATCCATAACCTAAATCGTTTATTATATATAAAGCTTAAACTGCAATTCAAGGGCCTACTAACCATCAGCCTTTTGAACTTAAATAATAATTTATGTGAAATTAAAAATAATCATTAATTTCATTTTAAAACAATTAATTAGATAAAAAAAAATTGCTACTTAATTTAGAAATTTATTTCTTTTAATTTTTTATACATAACCTATTTTTTGTACATAACTTAAATTTTTTGTTTATATAAAGCTTAAACTACAATTATAATGCCTACTAACCATGAGTCTTTTGAATTTGTTTGACCATATGTACATTCATACACATTTTTATGGATAAGTGAAATAATAATTTATATAGAATTAAAAATAATCATTCCATCCATTTTAAAACAGTTAATTAGAAAAAAAAAATTTATAAATTTATTTCAATAATTTCTTAAAATTTTTTTATAAATTTATTTCTTTTACAATCCTTTGGTCTTGATACATACCATTTAAATCATTTAATGTAATTAATCATTTGTAAATAAAACATTTAGATTGTGTTTGATAATTATATATCACATCATAATAAAGAAAGCATGAAATATGAGCTATTATTTTAAACACTACTATTTATTTAAAATTAACAATTTTTATGTATGATTTGTTTACTGTATACAAACATTTTTTATGTCTTTTAAGAGAAAATCTTAAATTTAAACTTTTTTTAAATATAGAAACTAAATTTGCTTTGAAAAGATCATCTAATTTTATTTGAGACATAAATGACTTAAAAAAGTTTTCAGAAATACAATTTTATAGTATTTGATAATTTTTAAAGAAAGCTCTCTGTTTGTTGTAATATAATAAAATGTAATCGCCTTTTTTAAGATTGCTTAATTAGAGCATGTTGATCCTAACTATTTTAGTTAATGCTAAGTAAATGTTTGCACTGTCAAGTTATATCCTTTGAATAGACAGAAAAGAGATTTTATGTAGGATATTTATAATTTAACTTTATATGAAAACTTCCTTCTTAATTTTGCACTAAAACAAGATAGTGCATAAACTAGTGTGCGTAATAGTAGTTAAGAATATATTGTTAAAACAAATATATCAAATAAAGTAAATAAAGAAAGAATTGCTGTTCAGAAGGAAAAAATTGTACTTCGGGAAGATAAAAAGGACGTTGTTGTTTCTAAAATTTTCTAATTAAATAAAAATAATAATTTCAATGAAGGTTAATAAAAGTTAAATGTTATTTAATTTCTAGGAGGTTAATAAAAGTTAAAAGTTAATAAAATATTAGATACATTGCTTAAGGTAAATAACACTAGTGTTTAAAAATGAATTATTTTTGCTATTTTTTATTATAATATTTTATGTTTGAAAAATTATTCCGGATATAGTACTAAACAATGAACAATAAATTATTAATGTTAATTAATAAACAAATAATTAAATTTGTATTAATTTTAAATATACTAAAACGAAACGTCTTGCTGAAATTTATTATTACATAGAATAAATTAATGTACAGAAATTTAACACAATATTTCTAAAAAAAAAATGATATCAATCTAAAAGGAAAAAAAAAACCGTGAGAATATTTAAAATAATAACATCTAATTCAAAAGATGAGCTTTCTTATTTAAAAAAGAATTATATTGTAAGCATATTTATTTGTTCTTTAAAATAATTATGTAAATAGGAATCAAATTCAAACAAATATACAAAAAAAAAAACTATTTGATTTTACTATGAAAAAAAAATTATAAAAGCAGTTAATCGAATAAATTTGTTGATGAAATTTTACATTGCTATGGGAAAGTTTTTGTCAGATATTTTTATTAATACATTTAAATTTATTTAATTTTTATTAATTATTTAAATATATTTAGTTCAAAAACAAATAATTTTAATATGTTTTAAAGTAAACAACTAAAGAAAAAAAAATCATATAAGTTAATTTAACAAATTTTTAACTTAGTGTAACACAAATAATAATATCTGTTTTGTTATTCACATTTCCTGAAATGCACAGTTTTCCAAAAAATAAGGAAAGTCAGAAATACTGACATTACAGAACAAAAAATTTTGAAAATATTTTTAGTACCTACGCAATGTTTTACTATATAACACATATTTATATATAATATTTTACTATATTTAATAATATTTTTTTATTTGCATTTACTTATGTACAAAAAATAATGCTGCATCAAAATGTAACCAGCAAATTATGGCAGATGATGTGATCACTAACGAGGTCATAAAAATGTTTTAAGAGAGTTTGAGTTAATGAAGGCAGGAATCTATAATAGCCATGTTACAGACATGAGTAATCAATATTATTTATTTGAATAATAAAAATGCCGAACCATTTGCCTTATAGAAGCAATCCTGAAATAATCATATGTAGCAAGATGGTTAAAATGTAACATATTTCGTAATTCTTTGACCGCTGAATGCATTTGTAATTAGCTTCACGACAGCTATAGATCTGAATTTCAAGTGCCACAGATCTCTATTTATAGCTAATTGCAGAATTGCTACATCAAACCACCTCAGATATTTTCTTATTGAAGCCACTGGAAAGCCATTAACCAGTTCAATGCAATCAGAAAGTCTCATGAAGGAAAGGTACTGTGTAAAACGTCCAACATTATATGAATCAAATCTCGATAAAAAGATTAATTGATGTAGATTGAAAGATTAATACAGATGTCAATTAAAGCGTAATGAATGGAGAGTGCATTATACTGACAAGTCCAAATAATGCTTGAAAAGTGACACAAGAAGATGGTTGGTCTGACAAAATCGGGAATTCGCTATTTCTATCATATTAATAAGGGAAACGTATTTGATGATCCAATGCTTATGTGTGGGTAGGTATCTTTTGGGATTGCCACACTATGTATATAGTGCCAAGAATGATTATTATATAAGGACGACATTTCTGATCCAATTTTTCTTCCTTACATCAATCAAGTTTCTGGCTCTTACATTAGACGAGATGATAATGCTAGACTTAACAGCTCGGTTGTCAGAGAAAATTCGTGAGTAGAATGTGGTATATATGATTCCGCCATAATGTTTTTCTGTCATAAAACTCTATTGATCATGTTTGAGATGATCTAGAAATACATATTGTCACAGATAATCCACGCTTTGGAACCCTACTAATTGATTTGACATAGCAATGGATTTTTATCCCCAACTGATTTTATAAACACCATCGCCGATATTGAATCTATTATACATTGAACTCAAATGGCATGGTTTTCTTCATTTGTTTGATTTTGTGTATTTTAAAAATATAAATTACGCCTGTTATTCATCTTTTGTATTTTATTAAAGAACAATTGGAATAATGTTTTTATCACATTTGCAATGAACAAAAGATTTCACAACCAGCATTTCTTCTGGTCTTTTTTTAATCTTTGATATTGTACTTACTAAAATTAATCAATTCTAGATATCATAACTCATTTATAAACACACATACACAAATATATATATATATATATTTGTATATATATATAATATATATATATATATATATATATATATATATATATAAAATATATATATATATATATATATATATATATATATATATATATATATATATATATAATATATTATATAAATACATACATATATATATCTATATATATTTATATGCTTCCCTTTGTATCATTATGGACAGATAAGCAAAATGAGCTTATTTTTAGACAACTGATTTTACAATAAAACGCGAAGGACTTGAAAAAAACTACACTTTATTATTTGTTGCATTGAATCATACAATAAAAAGGTGTTAATATAAACCTATATATTTCTTTATCGAGAAAAGACAAGCAAGTTACAGGTACTTAAATGTTATTATACGTTCTATATTTCTTTTACTGTTGCTTACTAAATTATCATCACAAATTTGGCAAAAACAACTATTGTAATATTAATAATAAAAATCGATAGTATTTACGATTTATATATAAATGAGCTTAGAGGTTTTATGAAATATTACTAATTTTGAAAAGATTGACTACCTTTACCTACCTTTTACCTTATTGAATTCTTCGTTAAGATTTTAACATATATGCATATACATATAGACATATAGACATAGATCATATTGGGAAAAATTTGAATAAAATATATGGCAATCTTTTCAAAATCTGCAATATTTCATAAAACATTTAAGCTCATTAAATATTAATTATAAATACTAACGATTTTTAAAAAAATATGTTTAAGTTAACAATAATATATATATATATATATATATATACATACAAAGAAAACCTATTTCTATAATTAGTATAAAAATAAAGGTTTGATCAAACCATCTTAAGTTACATCTTATTCATGTACAAATTTGGTTGAAAAGGAAATAAACATAAGCAACAAATAAATCTGCAGAAAAAGAGACTAAAAGTAATTACTTCAAATGCTAAAATAAAACTACAAGTATTGACATAACTTGATTTAAACATTTCACAATTCAATAAAAGGACTTTCTGAACTTCCAGCCAGCTATTGGTCTGAAAATAAAAAAAAAAGAAAACTATAAAATCCCTTTCCTACTAATGCAATCTTATTTCATTTCTGCAATTAGAAGAATCAGGTGATGCAAGTTTCAAAGTGAGCCTTTTAAGCGAGCCTCTTTAATTGCTGTCCCACTTCAAAGACAAAATTTCATTTCAAGAAAGTTTTGTACACAAGGGCCTGTTTGTATGAAAAGGTGACTGTTATGTTCATTAAGGAAATTGCGAACTTAGGAACAGAAAGTGTTTTGTGGAGTGATGATTCTTCTTAAAATTACTTTAAACTCTGTGACTTTGTGCAACCCTGGATTAAAAGGAGAAGCGTATATGCTTTTATGAAGATTTTATTTGCAAAGATGTTTCAAGTGTAATTAAAAAGTAACATGGAACTGGAAACATTTTTTTTCTTACTTTAAAGTAGTTAAAGTTTAAATGTAATTATTATCTTGAGGCTATATAATTAAACAGTTTATAATTCAAATAATTAAAAAAAGTTATATTTTTATTTGTAGTTGTGATATTTTTTATTTAAATGATAAAATATTTAAAAGGGCACAAGGACAGTATGCCCGCCATTTTAAAGTTACCATTTTAATGTACTTTTTTCTCCGAAAGATTTTAAGATAGGATTGTTAATTTTTTGGGATACATAAAAGACATTTTGCCAACTCATTTACTTTCTCTCTAACAATTATAATTAAAATTAATAGTTCTTGCTAATTGTTGATCAGTTTTCAACTCATATTTTCAAGACATTTTTCAGCTTTAAATACAGATTTAAACTCTTATGTTTAAATTCAGGGTGTTATCGCGTAGACTGGTGTTAATAATTTGAAAATATTACATACTAGGGCCTGAATGGCCGAGTGGCTATCGGCCCTCGGTACCACACGTTTCAAGTCCCGGCGGTGCCATGGTTGTTTGTAGTGGTTCGGAATCCACTTTAAAATGTATGTCCCGGTCTAATAGGATCGTAGAGCGTTGCCGGGGGCGTTGTTACTTCGCGTCCGTGGCAAATCTTCAAGTTACACTCTCCCCCCTGGGTAATGCAAAGTGAGTACGTCTGTGCAGCACTTGCCTTTAAGGCATTCAAGACCAAGCTGTCTGTGTTTGCCAGCTGCATTAAAAAAAAAAATATATTACATACTTACATTTCATACTTTAGGTTTGATGACCGAGTAACTAGCAGTCGTTGTCACAGGTTTTGGGTTCGAGTTCTGCCTGTACAATGTATGTTTTCATTAGTTTAGAATTAAACCGCAGGTCCTTGTCTATATGACTGTTGGATGTAGGGCAGACAACCCTACTCTGTAAAGGAAACCATCTACTGCCTTGAAATCTGACAGTGGATAGACGGCCTTGACTCACCATGCTTTGCAGAGCCAGGGAATTAGTTAATTACTTATATTAAATACTTACTGTGAAAATAACTATGATTAAATTAAAAATGTTTTTAATGTATATCTTTTTATATATCTCTTATTGAATGCTTTCAATAAGATTTCAATTTTAATATGTAGACATTGATCTTTTGTAATATTTCATAAAGCATTTGTGATCATTGAAATATAGGTCGTAAATACTATCGATTTTTAAAAGGTTTGCTAATTTAACAATTATATATATATATATATATATATATATACATACAAGATAATCTATTTCTGTAAAAAGATTTAAAAAAAATAGTAATAAGATCGTTGATCTTAAGTTACATCTTATCCACATACAAAATAGACTGAAAAGAAAATAAATATAAACAACAAATAAATCTAGAAAAATGGAGACTGAAAGTAATACTTGAAATGTTGCAATAAAACTATGAGCATTGACATAACTTGATTGAAACATTTCACAACTCAATAAAAGGTATTTTTGAACTTCCAGTTAGCTATTGGTCTGAAAATAAAAAAAAGGAAACTATAAAATCCCCTTCTTACTAATGCAATCTTATTTCATTTCTTCAATTAGAATAATCAGGTGATGCAAGTTTCAAAATGAGCCTTTTAAGCGAGCCTCTTTAATTGTCTGTCCCACTTCAAAGATAAAATTTCATTTCGAGAAAGTTTTGTACACAAGGGTCTGTTTGTATGAAAAAGGTGACTGTTATGTTCATTAAGGAAATTGCGAACTTAGAAACAGAAAGTGTTTTGTAGAGCGATGATTCATCTTAAAATTACTTTTGGACTCGGTGACTTTGTGCAACCCTGGATTAAAAGCAGAGGCGTATATGCTTTTTATGAAGATTTTATTTTGCAAAGATGTTTCAAGTGTGATTAAGAAGTAACTCTAAACTACAAAAATATATTTTGTTGCGTTAAAGTAATTAAATTTTTTGAATGTAATTATTATCTTGAGACCTTTATAATTAAACAGTTTGTAATTCAAATTATTAAAAAAAATACTTTTTAATTGTAATTTTGATATTTTTATTTTTATGATAAAAAAAGTGTTTAATAAGGGAACAAGGGTATGTCTGCCATGTTAAATTTAACATTTTTAATGTACTTTTTCTATGCAGAAAGCGTTTGAGATCGGATTGTGAAATTTTTATGATTCATAGAAGATATTTTAAGAGTTTAATTTCTTTCTATCTATAATTTAAATTAATAGTTATTGTTAATTGTTGAAATGTTTGTTTACTTTTCATGTCACATTCATGGCATTTTCAGTTTAAAGAAATTTTTAAACACTTGTGTTTAAATTCAGAGTGTTATTATGTAGACTGAGGATAACAATTTGAAACATTATATACTTTTATACAATACATACTTGGTGCCTGATGGGTGAGTAACTAGCTCGTTACCATAGGATCTGCATTCGAGTGTATTGGTTCAATCCACTTTAAACTATAGTTTCCAATATTTCAAAATTTCCGTATTCCAATTCTCTTAAATTGGGTTTTATGACTTCCATAATAGGCAAGGAAATATTTGTGTATTTATATCTCCGTTGATCTTATCATATTGGGATTTACACCAACTGTCTATTCCAAATGTACAGAACCTATATGAGCCTGCTGTACATCTAATAAAAAAATTACATTTCATGTAATTACCACGTCATGATGTGATTCTTAAGAATGATGCTGTCGATTATGTTTTATGATATTACATCAATCTTGTCTTATGATATTACATCAATCTTGTCTTATGATATTATTACATCAATCTTTCTTATGATATTACATCCATCTTGTTTTTGTTACATTCATCACTCAGTTTATTACAGATATATTTCTTTTTTCAATTCAAGTAGTCGATAGCAAATACTATTTTTTTGCAGCCTATATAATTAAATCAATCACAATTAACTTTTTCTAAATGAAATTAAAAACTTAATTTTGAAATATAATAGTATCATAAATAATTGAATGGCACGAAGTACAAGAAGAACTATTTGCTTACATAAACGTGAGAGTCCTCTAAAGTCACGTCACATGTGAAGTGATTCAAGACAAATACTGAATTTCTCAAGTTTGCATTTTATTTCTTTTAATTAGTGTGATACAATTAGAAAGATAAATTTTCTCTTTGTATTGCAACAAAAAATAAAATTCGATTTTTGACACGGCTTTCTCTTTTTAAGTCTTTAAAGAATTTGCGAGACAAAATACAAGATTTCTATTATGGAGATATGATTTCATCTTAAAACTGCTTTTAAAATAATTTTTATTTGGATATGTGGGAGCTGATCGAAAATAAAATACTTACAAGTACAATTTTAAGGTGTAAAATAAGTCGTGATGAAATCAACAAACCCTTAGGATAGTTTTTAACACAGAACACGTACACTGGAAAAATATTATTCAGAAATTTATGAGCCGTATTGTTTCGCCTCAATGTCTGACTGAATCAAGTCAAACAAATATAGCCACATATTTCACATAACATTCATGAAAGAAAAACTTCTTACATTTAGAAGTGAAAAGAAATCACAGTAATAATCGACCCTGGCAGTGCACTGGACTTTAAAGAAAAATTAAAGCCACCTGATATTTGATATTTATTAGTATAAAATATATGTTTGGTGTTTTTGTTTATAGCTTTGAAGTTCCACATCATGTAATTAGTAAACTCTAGTACATGGGTATTGGGTGACACACAAATAATTGGTGTGTGTGCAAATTTTGGGATATTTTTAGAAGTACATGAAAATGCATAACGAACGCAACTTTATTGATTTGTTATTCAAATAATTGTGTTTCTCTTGGCAGCTCCATGTTCCTATTCAATGTTTTGCCCTCTTTAATGTGCAACAATCTCCATATTAGCTGTATTTTCAATGTTGCTGCATGCAGCATTATTTTTATATATTATTCCCAAAGCAACTTATTTATTCCAAATACACAATCAAACTTCTTATCTAATTCCGTTTAATGACATACACTGGACCATCTTCATTAGTCTACGAGATTATAAAAAATAATGATATGTTAAGGGATACCAAAATTAACTCTACAATACTTTTATCGTTTTATGTTGATCGTATTGATACCTAACTAATTGTGACAAAAGCAATCCTATTATAAAAAAAAAACATAGCTTGAGTTGTGAAACAAATCTTTTGAAAACTAAAATTCTGCTGGTAATATGTAACAAAATATATTACAAAACAAAGTTGGTATAAAATATAAAGTAAGTTTTTATAATAATATTGTAATATTAAATATGTGTTTTAATACAATTTTTTTCTAATACAATATTTGCTTGATAAAATTTATAAGGAAAGGACTATCGATTATTATTTATTTCATAATTTAATTAATGTCTGGATATATATACAATTTAAAATTTGCGAGATAAAAATAAGAAACTATAAATAAAATAAGAGACAAGACTGTTTAAAGAGCGCTTTAAACAGATTGGTAACTTTCAATTTTGGATGTTGTTTGTGTAAACAATCAAGGAAAACACCTTGTAATCAATGGCCTATTTTCAGGTTTCCATATTTGAATTTAAAGTTTAGGAGCAAAAAACAATACCAACGATCTTTAAAACAATAATATAATTATTTTCTTTGAGAGCGATTTCGTTTTCTCCTTTGTCTTTGCATTTCACCTGACGACCTTTTTTTAAATAATATTTCGTCTGGTTTGTTTTTTTTTACATTATTAATATTCAGATCAATTAATTTGTGAATAAATATTATGTGTAAATGTTAAAAAGAAAGAAATTTAAAAAAATATTTTGAAAGAAATTAAATTGAGCTCGGGAAAAAATTTAAAAAAAAAAAATACATATTTCAATGAAACTATCTAAAATTTAAAATGGTGGAAATACACTAAATCCTCTCCAAAAACATCAATACCCATATTTTAAAGTAATAAAATGAACAAAAGAAATAATGATGTTAACAGCTATTCTTTATTTATATTGATGACAAACACATCCTCTATATGATTTTGAACCTTTATGAATTTTTAATCACATTCAATGGGTGGAAACAATAACAAATTAGCATTTGTTCTTGTTTCCATATAGGTATAAATGAAACAACACAAAACGAAGTGAAAAATTTCAATCAACTTGTAGAACCATTAAATTACTCACACACAGGCATTAAGAATTTCCATTGGTATTCATCAATCAGAGGGAGATTTTCGTTTACTTTACCATGGCAGCAACACGAAACATTTGTGATTGAGCGTAGACTCCACAGATTAAATCTTCATAAACTGCTGCATGGAATTCATACATGTAATAATCTCTTTTACTTATCGGAACCTTCCATCATTTCCATTACTTAATATTCAACTTCCGGGACAAACATAATATTATCTAAATGGTATTCACTTTCTAAACCATTTTGCATCGAAGGAAATGAGCTTTGATTTCTAGCAACGTTAATTACGAGTACTTCATTAAAATGCTCGGACAGAATTGCTTTCCTTTGAAAACAATGCTGCGTTCGCTAAAATCATTTACTAATTAACTGGTATAGCAGATTAGCAATGCCGTGGAATCTTTGAATGAAAACATTAGTAATCGTACTGGCTGAGTAAAGTACATCATACGAGGGCGATTAACGCCGTAATTGAAAAATGTATACCAAACAAGAAAGAATTACAGCATGTCAAAGCATTTAATTACTGTATTTTTGTGAATAAATATTAGTGAACTATAGAAAGATTCTGTGGAAAGAAAATTAAAAAAAGAATTTGTAGACTTTCAGAGAAAATGTCCGAAATTTAAATTTGCCGAGGACACGAAAACAGCTTTGCTGCAAAAACTCATGATTTTATATATTTGTATTATAAAAATAAATAGATTATGAGAGTAGTATAAAAATATAAAATACTAAATGAAAATATAATATATAATAATATAAAAATAAATATTATGCAAAATATTATAATATATTAAATATTTATAAAAAAATCTATATATTTAAGTGCTTATATGTTTTTATGAGTAATAAAATCTATACAAAGACATTGTTAACAACCCTGCTGCTTATTTGTATTTGGTAGGATTAACATATAGGTTTGTATCTTCCCTCAATACTTCTTACATATTGAATGGTGGTAGCAAATAGAATCAATGAAATGAAGCATTTTCGATTCCTGTTCTTATAGTAGATATAAATTTACGCACATCATACTATGAGGCGAATAACGCACGTAATTGGGGGAAAATGTAAAAACAGATCAAAAATTACCATAACACCACATCGTCATTTAATGAATTGTGAGCTTTTTAGTCTCAATGAAATATTATGTATGGAAAGTTCTCTGTACCTGAAATTATAGCAAAGATACATCCCAGTGAAACATGTGCAAATTGAAAGGAAGCTGCAGAGAACATGAAAAACCCTCGAATTACCTTCAAAAACACTCCCATATATTTTATGAGTAATAAAATCTTGCCACGAAAGTATCGCTTGCTGCAGAGCATCTCCTTATATGTGTTTGCATGATAAACATATACGTTGTGATACGTCACCTTTCCTTAATTACATAGAATGTTAGAAACATGTCAATGAAATTACTACTATTGATTCCTCTTTCATATCACATATATAGTTCTCTAAAGGCAAAGTGAAGTAAAAAATGTTCTTAATCCAATTTGTAGAGCTCAGTAAAATTACTCATACAGGCACTAAAAATTCCATCGCTATTCATAATCAGAAATTTTCGTTGCTACATTTCAGACCATGGTGCAGCAAAGGCAGCACAAAGCTTCCACGCTGATTGAAAGCGCAGACCGCGCTGGATATAGTATCATAAACTGCTGTACGCACCAGCGCATGCAGCAATACCTTTACGTGATATCCTGGGTCTCCTCCGGCCAGTGCGTTAATCACTCATAATATTCAAACTCTCCAGGACAAACATAATTATCTAAATCAGTACGCCACTTTAAACCATTTTGCCATCAGAAGGAAATGGGCTTTGCTTTTGACTAGCAATGCTAGCTCATTGGCAAAGTAATTTTCATTAAAAATGCTCGGACAGAATTGCGTTTCCTTCCTTTTGAGGTAATGCTAAAGCAGCCCGCTAAAATCATTTACTAATCAACGTGTATAGGGGTAGATTAGCATTGCTTTGGAATCTTTGAATAAAAACATTAGAAATCGCACAGACTGAATAACCGTACATCACAGAGGCAAAGAATAACGCCGTAATT